>JAZHYW010024860.1:0-16502 GCA_037355805.1 Ixodes ricinus | reverse complement strand
TACGAGAGTGGTTTTTGTGCAATGTATATGTTTTTCTTGTGGGTGTATTTCATGTGTATGCGTTTGAAAACACTGCGGCAGTGTCCTCTTATAGAGCTCGACTTTGATTCTAATATACGTGCAAATGATTCTTCCGTGTAAAAAATAATGTTCATATTTTTTTTCACTGTTTTGCCGCTGCTGCTGTCGTGATGTCGTGGGGGCTTGGGACCAGCCAAGCTGTGCTAACAGCTTTTTTCCAAGCCGCCCTCCAACCTGTACTTTGTTGGAAAATAAACTCCTATTATAACCAGCTGAACAATGAAGGAAGGAGAAACAGAAAAGACAACCAATCGCTGGACTACCATTTTTTTCTGTTTCTCCTTCCTTCATTGTTCAGCTGGTTCCACCCGTAATGTATCATAACAAACTAGCTCAACTCATCCCCATAGTAAGATCACTGTTGAAAGAGGTGTTCATAACGGACAATAGCATAGTGAACTCCCGAGGTTATTTATGAAGGCACTAAAGTTATTTAGAGGTTCATTCGATTTTGCCTAAAAATTAGAAAGGTGAAGAGAAAAAAAAAAGAAACGTACACCTTACCTTAGGTAGAAACGTATTTTCTACCTATTGATGGCCCGTTTGGTTTTCTTAGTAATCCGCAAAACGGGAAGTGTTAAATTTACACAAAAACATTGTTTCGGGCGCCAAAACGCTAACGTCAAAATTCAATTTGCATCTCAGTGTAAGCACCTGTTTGTTGGTTAAGAAAATATATTGTAATTGTTCAAAATAATAGAAATCATGCTTCTTTTTTTGTTTTTCATATAAACTAGCCACCAAACAAGGTCTACAGAGAATGAAAATATCTGAAATAATGTTTCATAAAATAAATGTTGTTCGGAATAACTATTTTAGCCTTCTTTGCAACTCGTTCAACTATTTTTCTTTATTTCCAAATACATATTAGTAGCTATACTCCGTCTCACCTTATGTTGTACCGCAGACAAGGCTAGAAGCGCGAGCTCATAGCGTTGGGAGCTACTCTTAACGCACGAGAGCTTGTGCCGCCGACATGTGCCCTAGAGCAAGGAGCTCGCGCTTGTAGCCTTTCCTCCGGTACATCATAAGGTGAAACAGAGTATAGGTGCCTTCATGTGCGCTTTGCTTAGGGTGGAGACATCTGGCCATTTTGTCCCACGCTTTTATTTTTGTTTTGTTTTGTTCAGAAGCGCGTGAAAGAGCGTGTATGGCACGCGTTTGTGGCGCTGACTGTGCTATTTTACCCGTGAGCGCGTGCTGTCGGTCGGCATTGGGTACTACAAAGGGTGGCATCACTCTAAGCACAAGGACATCGAGGCGCCCTACATATTAGGATATCTCTGTTCAACCCTGCACGATCTTAGGGTGCTTACGAGCCACGCTTGTAGCGTATGCAAGCGTTTGACCACGCGCGCTAACATAGCACACACAAAAAAATAGAATCAACAAAAGTATCGCCTTCAGAGACTTATCAGGCCTTTCGCTAGGAGTCTGCTGATGACTAGTTACACTTTTTTGCAACATTCAAAAAGTGCCGACCAACGGAGCCATCAACTGTAATTCTGTTGTGTCTATGTTCATACAGCAGGAAGTTAGTCAGCTCTGAGGGCATCTGGTGTCTTCGTTGAAGATGAAAGACAGTGCAGTATACCGCTGCTTGTCTAACGACTTTAACGTGCATCACGCAATAGTGATACATGACAGCACGCCGGTACGATGCTCATCCAGATTGAAACGGGCAGAGGCGGTGGATTGAATCCACGATCAGTGAGCTTTACAGCGCGAGCTTTCGCTACACGTGCTACCGATCCACGAGCAACGAGACACCGCGGTCGCATTCGAGCTCGAGAGAAAAAACAACAGCAACAGCAAGAAAATCTCCGGTTTGAGGCATTTAGTACTAGTGTCGCCATCTCGTTTAACAAGTTGGAAATAAAATTAACAGGGTGATTTTATTTACACAAATACGCAAATACAACAATATTTTGCTTTCTCGTCATGGTCCTAAAATTAAGATTAGAGGCACCCCTAGTACGTACGGCCAAGCGTTTTGTCACGTTTATGTTCTAAATAATTGTATTTTCAAAAATGCCTCAAAACGCGCTAAAAACAGTCAAAACGGTCATATTTCTGGATTTTATTAAAAATCTCCAGCGCTCTAAAAGAAAAATCCAAGGGCCGTACAACCTTCATTACGTTATCATAAGTAACCTCCAAAGGAATGAATACTATCGTGCATTCCTGAAACTCAGGTTTGTGTAGCGAAATTTTCCCATTGAGTGACGAGCGGTTGAATCCCCCTTAAATGCTCGTTGTTATCGTTGTTGTTTCTTATTACTAAAGGTTGCGTTGTATCGTTTCACACGCTCGGAAATCCAACAACGCGATAAAGATTAAGTCGGATGCTTCAATAATCCTTGTGCTGTGGTTTCTAGAACCGCTGGTCCTGTATAGTTTTGTTATCTCGCACAATGCATAGCTTTTATAAAACATTGAATGCTGATTGGAACTGGGGGTTGATTAAAAATTAACCCGACTGATCGCCACCCTTTAATATACCAATCAATTGATAAATCCGTTAGTTGATTGTTCTCCAGTCTTATTTTATGAAAGACGTTAAAACAACACTTTTTTTACAATCTTTACTATGTCATAAATGACATATTGCAGTCACATTTCAAACTTCCCGTTGTGACGCCTACAGAAATACGAAAAACCGGAAGCCTTTTAAGTGAAGTCATTTTTAAATTATCATTTGAACAGTAGAGTCACCCTCGATGACAATCACAAGCATGCTAAAGTGGTTTACAGTGGTAGCTTGTTTCCTAAAAGAAAGAAATATGCCAAAAAAGTGTTAAAGCAGGTACTTTTTACTTTTTTCCCCCAACTTCCTTCAGCATTGAACTCCGAATAAACGGAAGAAAAAAATTTCAATTAAAGTGTCACTTGAATAACCTGTAGGCGAATCGATGAACTGCCCAGTCCCGATATGCGTTAGGCTAGGGCGTTGGGTTTTCGGAAATTCTCGTTATAGTCGCTAGCCCTCAACTGCAAAAAAGAGTGTCGCTGCGGCCGATGCCCTCTATCTTGTGGTGCGGATCTTTTTTTGGAGTTGCAGAGTCTACTACACTTGAATAGAAGATGGTTTAGCCACATATTGATAACATTAACCTCTAGACATCCACGACCCTCCCCGAGAAAATCGAAGTGGGTGCAACGACACCACCGCGAAGAGCATCGAATAACAGGCACGCTGCTGTGTTGCTCGGTTACACTCGTTTATTCTTATGTGCTGGCAACTGTGAACACTGACACGAAGCGGGACACGAGCACGCCCTCCGGCTCGGGCTCTCGAAAAAAATTAAATTGAGGTGTGTGTATGTTTATACAGCCTAGAACTTGGTCTGCCTCGACGGGCGACTTGTCTTTTGACTGTAGATGAGCTAATTTAGCCAGTGCAGTACACAACCGCTCAGCCTGGCAGTCCTTAACGTGCACCACGCAGTAGTGATACACGACCGCACGCCGGTACGATGCTCATACAGATCGAAACGGGCAGGGGCGGGGATTGAACCCAGGATCTGCAGCGCGAGCTTTCGCTCCACGTGCTCCGAGCTGGTGTGCACAGGAGTACGGACTGCTCTATTTGTCGTTCTTAACCGAACAATGCATGGTGTCAAAATTGAAATTAAATCAACTGGCGGCAGCGTCGTCCTTACTCGTTCTGCTCGTGCATCGTTAATATTAGTACACTGGCCAAGAAACTTCTTTGTTGCGGTTTATTTTCAAGGACAAAAGTGAGCTTTTTTATTCAATTTCTCCTTCGCAAAGCTTGATGACGTAGCTGGGCGGCCGCAGTACCACCCAGTGCCGATCTTTGACGACGACGCAGTCTGAGTTGTGACATTACGCAATGCAAGCGTGACGTTTTGCATTGCCTAATGTCACAACTCAGTCTGCGTTTTTTGGTCTAAACATATGTTTCAGCATCGTCACTCGGCGAGCTGCCTCCGTAAGTTGCGGTGATTGGCTCTCCGAGTATTGTGCGTGAAAGTAGACGCACAGACTTTTTTAAGAGTGTAGGATGACTCCGCCACACAAATGTGTTTTGGTCATTGGCGTTGCGTGAGAATATACACCAACCCACTGTTTCCAAACAAGCCAGCGTTTTCCCGCAGAAAGTGTGGGCACTGCGCAAGCGCAGAAAAAAGATTCACACGAGGTAAAGCGTCTGCACATGCGCAGTGCCGACAGCGGCGCAACCGGAGTAGCCTGACGTCAGAGAGGGAGGTGGGGTACTGTAAAACCCTTATTTTCACAGCCCCCATTCTTCGCGAATCAGTCACGAAGGACAAAATCGCGGCCACTATATTTCTCGAATTCCAGACGCCTGCATTCGCGAAAATTAAGAGCTCGTGAACATTTAGGGTGTTACAGTATATGGCGCGCAAGTTCGTGTGCTTCTTGAGCACCTCGTGCGTTTCTTTACACCCGACCTCAACCATGGACGGCGTGAGCTCGGCTGCTTCGTCATCGCGCGTTCTCTACCTGTTATCTGCACTGCCTTTTGATTGGCGGGTCCCTCTTTGCGTTGCGATCCGCCAAAGACGCATTTTAGAACACTTGCTCGCCGTATGCTTAGACCCCCATAGGGCAAGTAAGTAGAGAGAAAGGACTTTATTTTGGGGTAACATAAAGACCTTTCAAGTGCCAGTAAGCTTCTGCAAAGTGAGAAACATTCCAAATCAATAGAAAGTTTTAGAATAAGGGGCCCCAAAGCTTTGGGCTCCCTGAGCGGCTTGGGATGTCTTACTGCACGTGCGCACAAGTTGTGCGCATACGCAGTGCGACGCCTCCAGCTGCTCGGTTCCTTTTAGGTATCCGCGATAATCCGAGAGTACGTAGAACTCACACTCACCAAGTCAACCAGTGGCGTGAACACCGCCCTGATTTGAGCGAGATATTTGGCTTCACAAAACCGACGCAGACCTGAAAATACTCCGAGTGTGGGCGGCTACACGCGTGTACAGCGCTCTACCAGCGAAGCGCCTGATCTTCAATTTACGAGCATGCAGCTGGAAAGCAGCACCCCTGCTTCGTGCGCGTTGCTCTTGATCCGGAAGTTACCAAAATAGGCCGCTGAACACATGCGGCTGCGCTTGGCGTTGCCTTTAAACGGCTCAATCGGATACGCGGCTACCTTCCGTTTTATGTGGATTGCTTAAACAATTGCCCCGTGATGCGGTTGCGTGGAGGGTAGAGGCGGGGCATTATAGCGGCGTGGTAAGAACGAAGAAACAGAGTATAGGACCCGCTGTAGCGCGGGTCCTATACTCCGTTTTTCTTAATGACGTCAGGTGACACCGTGAGTCACCTGATGTGAGGACGTGACGTGATGTTGTGACGTCACTGGAGATTTAGACGTCACGTGACAATTCCTCAAGTGACACCTTGGCGCCACGCAGAAACATAAACATAAGACTGCTGATAATGGAAACTACAAAAAAAAGCGTCTGCGCTAATTATGTCGGAAAAGTGTTTGGGCGATAAAGGCAATAAAGCTGTATGGGTGTTAAGCCGGCAAAACCGTGGGCGTGATATTAGGTGGAGCTACATGCTAAAACTTGAGTGCGCGATTTTTCAACTGTTCTTCCGCTGAAATAATGAAGTTGTGTCGTGAAAAAGACGCACTCCGAAATTTCCGTAAGCAATCCCGAGCATAGCGCTCTTAAAAAAGGGAAAGAGTTCAGAAGCCTACCGAGTAAGGTTACCGCCATGGTATGACTTGCGAAGAAAGGAAAACACTGCGTTGTTTGTTTGGAGCGTCACAGTAGAAATCCCAGGAACACATGAGATATTATACATGATCTGGTTGGTAAGATAGGGAAAGAAAATATTGACCAGTCAATCAAGAAAATTTGCGGAGACCGGGATATACAGTCTTTGTGTGAGAAGTTAAATGAAATATTAGTTCGGCGTGTTGCAGATCTGCGTGACGGGGTTGGGTTCCACCAATATTTCCACCGGTCCTGCGGGGGTTGGCGCCAAATCAGTCTGTTTATTGCAGAGGATTGAAGAGGAGCGAGGGATGATTGTAAATAATTAATATGCGGCCAAAGCCCCTGGGAATGACAGTAATCGCTTGAGAGATATCTTACTAACTTTAACAAACTTGAATACGTGCGGCTGAAAATAATTAAATCATCTCTTTCAATAGCAGGCTGAATCCCCAGCGGCCTAATAGTTGCAGTTGTATGGCATATATTTAAAAAGAAAATAAAAAGGGCATGGTGAACTAGAGGCCCCTTTCTATTTTATCTGTGGTATCTATGATCATGAAAAAGTTTATCTTGAAAACAGTGACGTTCTTTTTTTTGTGAGAAGCATTCTTTACTCTATAGATCCCAGTACGGATTTCGACAAAACACAGGCACTCAATCATTAGTCGAAGACCTGTCCGAATGCATCCGCGAAAATATTGTGCCTAGCATTTTTGTGCTAACTTTTTGTTTAGACCTCAAAAAGGCATTTGATACAATTAGTCACGGGTTTTTTATACGTAAATTAGAGCACATGGGATTCAGAGGCCCGTGTATTGACTTCCGACTGACCACATTTCATGGCGTAAACAGCTGGTAGATTATTTGTGATGCTAAGAGTAAGCTATCCTACCGAAAAATCAGCTTAAGGTGGATTATGGAACAGGAAAATCTAACTGGATTTCTAGCTGAAATCCTGAAATCCAGTTTGAAGACAATGGTCTGCAAACTGGAATTCAGGTTTCCAGCAAGAAATCCAGTTAGATTTCCCTGTTCCACAATCCACCTTAAACTGTTTTTTTTTAGGTAGGGTTGTAGTGCTTTCCTTACATCTTCTTCGCTCTCTAGCCGGGTAGAAAGCAATCTGCATACCACTAACGCATGGAGGCTACTCAAGCATCTACTAAACCCGGAGAAGACCAAAACAGAACAACACACAAGGCTCAAACACTAGAACTCATACTGAAATATATAGTGACACTTAGGTACGGCGTTCCCCAGAGATCCATTTTGGGACTTCTTTTCAACATCTAACTTAATAAAATTGGGAAGCTTGACTTTTCCTCGCGGGCATTACAGTATTCAGATGATACCGCTTTGGTTTTATCTGGTAATGACGAATTAGAAGCTACATCTTGTTTTAAAAATCAGATGTTCCACTTAATGGCATGGTTCACTAGCAACCAAACGTTTTGTAAACGTCAATAAAACAAAACTATCATGCTTTCACAACCCGCACAAAATTATAAAATGTTCGGCCCCCTTAGCCCTTCACTTACCCACTTGTGAAAACTGCAGGTGCTCACCCCTATAACACGTGCTATCTGCCAAGTATCTGGACGTGCTTGTCGAGGAGCATCTTTCATGGGGAGCGCATGTTGGCTACCTGGCAAGGGGCCTACGAACGGTGTCTGCTTATTTATACCGCCTTCATTTTCTGGCCAATGCGCGTATAAGATATAAGACATATCAAGCACTGGGAGCGTCTATACTAACATATTAGCATAGCGGTTTATGGTTCCTGCTCCTGTTATAAAAAGTATATGTTATTCTGCGAAACATTGCAAGAAGCATTGCGTATGGAACTAAATTTTCTGAACTCAAAGCTAACCTAAAGATGCGGTTGCTACGGAGCTTGCCAGTTGTCAAATTGTATATCCATGTCATATTAGCACACAATTCCTACAAATACACGTTTAAGCAGCCACTAAATAAGTAAAGGGTCCTGAAGAAAATACAACATTTCGTTCTGCCTAGAGTTCTTACAAACTACGGTGAAAGGTTACGGCTATATTAAAATCTGTTACCACAAAAGATACCCTTTTGAATTTGCAGTCCATTAGGATTGTTAAGAGAGAGTTGAGAAAACGGTGCCATTACTTTGATGCATAGCCAAATTTGAAATAACTGTTTGTTGTAGTTGTTGTTTTTTCGCGGAAGTAACTTGGTACGTTGTTCTGTGTAAGTCTTTGCATCTTGGTGCTTTCTAGTTTAAATTTACAGAGTTCGAAACTTGTCGGGTTTCGTAACATGTAATTTGGATTTCGGTTGCAACATTTAAAGGTTTGAAACTGTTTTGTTTCTTTGTTTGTTTCTTTGTGTCTTTGTTTGCTTGTTTGTTTGTTTTTTGCCGTAAGCATGCCGGCGCGTTGTCCTATGTATAAGTAGTAACAATATTGCTATCCAATGCAGCAGTGTCCCGCCCTCAAGCACACACGTTCTCTTACGGGCCTGGGTACTTTTCTTACTCGTTTATTGTGCAATAAACATATGTATGTATATGCAGTGCTTACAGTCTAGGGGTCTCAGGGGTCCGAGACCCCCTCCATTTTGGCAGGGAGTCTGAGACCCCCGTTTTACCTTAGCTTCCTCTGTCTTAGTCCCGTGCTTGGGGAACAGGGATGACAAGGCCTGGATAAATTGAAAGAATACATAGTTGTAGAAAAAAGCTGAAGTGTCGGTTTAATGTTATCGAATAAGCACAAACAAAGCCCCCCCCCCCGTCCTTTTTCCGGAGGCCTCTTCCTGTGCTTGAGCCAGTAGAAACATCCCCCCCCCCCCCAGACTGGAGGGCGACTTTCAGCCCTGTATATATGCATGTACCTAAACATTGCATATGACAGTCAGGCAGCAGCACCAACGACGTTCACGCATACAAATGCAGTTTCGTCCTGCCCTGGATTTCAAACCTGGGCCCGCGATTTTCGAACCGTTCTTCAATCACCACAAAGCAGTCCTGGTTTGCGTGCAATAAAATTGTTCAACAGGCTCAAGAGAGGCTCTACACACGCTCTCAGTTTCAAAAACGCTATCTGAACTTTCACCTGGTGTGATACAAGGTTTAATAGGAAACGTACCAGGCGGACTTTCTGGTGCGCTCTCGCAGCCATTTATTCAATCCATATGCTCCGAAATGACTCCTTGATGGCTTTGACGTCACACCTCAGCTGTCGCAGTGTTTGAGCTTATGAGCGGCGTAAGCGGACCAACTTTTGCAGTGCCTCATTGCTATAGCCGGTTATAGCAAGCCTACAAAGACAAGCGTCATGACGATGCAATTTTCGTCGCTGCTTGATCGGCTGCATGAGTCGGAGCGCCAGCTTTGGTCGGGCTCAAGGTGAAACGGAGAAGACGCATTAAAACACAAATCCTGTTTACCTATTTTGAGAAAAACACTGTAACGTCCGAGTATGTCGAAAATTGTAAACACCTACGCAACTCGTAAGGCGAAACACAACGACAGCAGGGGTGTCGCGTCGGAGCCGCTTACGTGTCATTTCGGAGCAGCTGGACTGAATGAACGGTACAGGTGCGAGAGCGCACCTTAGAGCCAGCATAGGCGTTTCGTATTTGAAACGCGTAGTAGTAGCACACTGGACGAAAATTCCAAAGCCTTTTGGAACGAGAGAAGGTATATTACGTAGAGATCATTTCAGCTGTCTGCGTAAGAGTGGAGCGTGTTTCCGTACGTCACTTCGGCACAAATAGTCATACGTGCTAAAGAAGAGCGCCGAATAAACCAGTCTATTCGGCGAGGAAGTAGACAAGACGAACTGCACTCTCACGCGAAGGTTTATCCAAACACACACAAACAATTAATACATCTCTTTCTGGCTATTCGTTTAAAAAATTAAAATTATCTTTCTGAGGTGCACTGACGGGGCACTAACACACTTGCTTTCTCCTTCCTTTGATTTCTCACATAATGCATGGTAAAGTTCTACTACAGTTTTATCCGCGTATCTCCCGGGAATTTTGGTTTGTGCTAATTCTGGCTCACATGCCCACCTCTTCCAAAGCACGGCCAGATTGCCCGGCGAGGACTTTTTACTGACTGTGCATCTTATCTTGCTACCACGTATGACCATGCATGTAATCTTGCTTGCTCGTTATCTTGTTATCTGCGGCCTGTGGAGTGCGGCTCGACGGCGCGAAACAGCGAAGTGTGCCACTAAAACCTATCACTGTAATATATATTCCTTTTTGCCGCTTTTTCCAAGCATCACTCGATTCATCTAAATTATCCCATAATTAGAAATATGCCAAAGTCGTCGTCGTCCACGTGTATCAATCTGGAAACCGCAATCATATATCTAATTACAGACCCATCTCTCTTACAAGCATCCCATAAAACTTATTCGAGCACGTCATCTACTCGCAAGTCATGGGCTACCTTAATACCTCAGCTATATTCACCCCCACAAACACAGCTTTTCTAGAAACATTTCTTGTGAAACTCTTCTTGAATTTGTAACAGATGTGAATGGTACATTCATTGACTATTGTAGTGTGTATTCCATTTTTATTGATTTCGCTAGAGCATTTGTTACTGTCCCTCGTCAACGTTTACTCCTAAAACTTTTTCAACTAAACTATATTGGCCATGTTATTAGTTCGATTTCTTAATGTCTTACTAATTGCAAGCAATCTTCACATAAATGACACCTCACCCTGCCCTTTTTCGATGAAATCCGAGTCCTCCTGAACAGCGTCTTGGGACCACTTTTGTTTATCGTCTACATGAATGACCTACCTTCACTAATCTCGTCTTCTGTGAGGCTTCTCGCCGATGATTCTGTTCTGCACTGCCGAATTTTCCACCCTAGCGACTCAGAAATTCTCCAACAACACATTGACGTCTTGGGAGAATGTTGCTTAAAATGGAAAATAAACATTAATGTTGCTAAGACCAAGCTAATTTATTTTAATTGTTCTAAACACTACGTTTCTTCGTACTCTATATTCTCCGCTTCTGTTTCGTCTGTTCCACATCTAGGTACCTAGGTATCACGTTCATTTAAGATCTGACTTGGCATACTCACGTCGATAGTATAGGTGACAAAGCAACGAGAATACTTAGATTTCTTAGAAGGCATTTGTACTGAGAACAGAGGGACCTAAAACTTACTGCACATAAAACCCGCGTTCGATCTAAGCTAGAACATGCTAGCACAGGATGTTCCCCTCATCAGCAACACCTCATCAATAAATTAGAGTTCTATACAAAACAAAGCCGCCTACTTTATTCATCAAAACTATTCCACAAAAAGCACCATATAGGGAACTCAAGGCCATTTCTAATTTACTCCCAGTTATTTTCACTGCACGCTCTCTCCTCTTACTATTTTTCACGAGTATTATTACAACGTGTAATCGTTCATGCTCACCTAGTGTAAGTCTGCCTCATACATTCGTTTGTGTCACGATGACTCCTTAACAATTTCACCTCTATTCGGTCGCACTAATAGATTCACATTCTCTCCTTTTGTTTTGTCTATTGAAGATTAGAACTTGCTTCCTAACGATATAGCCTCTGAAACTAACGATATCATATTCCGACAAAAATGTTTGGTTTCGATGTGATGCGTATAGTATTGTTTTAAACCCCATGTGTGTTCATAATTTCTAGTAAATCCGGATATTACTATATTTCTGAAGGCTTCCAGCTGAACGTAAATGAAAAAACGAAGGAGGGGACGAAACAGAGAAACAAACTGCTGGACTATCAACCATTTATTGAAAATTTTCTTTTGATTGACACGCATGAATTAAAATGTTGCGTTCCCAGGGGTGACTTCTTCTTCGGTGTGATCCCTGACCGATAGCTTTCAAATGCTCCCGACTTTGTTACTCACGTGGGGCGCTCCATGCAGATACAGATTTTATTTGGGAAATAGCGTAATGGAGGCGGGAGCTCACACAGTCTTCCCCGTTCGCCTCAATGACCAAAGACTCCGGGATCTCCGTTGCAAGCTCTTTTTTGTGTTTTGCAATGATGGCAACGCTTCAGGAATCAGCAACATTGGTATACTCGACACTGCATCGGAACGTGGCCAGCTGACGTTATTGCGCCCACGGAAGCTGCATGCTTCCTGGTGTGGTCATTAATACAACGCCCAGTTCACCCTATGTAGCATTTGCCACATGACAACGAAATATTGTAAACGATTCCTTTCTTGCATGGGGCGTAAGGTGTTCTGTGGGCGGTGCCGTAGGTGGTCTTCTTATTTTGGTCAGTCCTACGATTCACCTTGCGGCACATGGCATATGCATTGCTGGGGGCTGAGCAGACGAATTGTGCACCTTAATTGTCACCATGTCGGCCAGCAATCTTTTTAGGCGATGCGTTATCCTGTGGATGTATCGCGTCACCCCGAGAAGTTTTGTGGACTTCTTTTCTGTTGGTTGTGTATTTTCCTCATAATTTTCCCGCACTTTCTTGTAGAGGTTTTTGCATACCGGTATTAGCAGTGTGCTTGTGTACCCCGAGTCCTGAGTACACAAGCAAAAGTATGGGTAGCCCCATACTTATGAGATTTGTACCTAGCAGAGTGCGGGAAGAATACCCAAGAAAATCTAAAAGATCAACGCATCAAGGCCAACTTCCGGTATGTAGATGACTTTCTCACGCTGTGTAACTCTGATGCAGACAAGACGATTAACGGGTGTGTAGAAGTTGTCATGTGCAAGCATTCTAAACGCAGCTGGCCCAGGATTATCTTTCACCCAAGAACTTTCAGTAAACCGATCCATACGGTTTCTAGATCTTTCCTCACAGTTCAAAACAATCCACTTGTGCTGGACGTATGAACCCAGATCCTGTATAGGATTCCTTCCGAGTAACTCGCAACACTCAAAAACTGTAAAACGAGGGCTGGCAACCAAAGCTCTTCTCTCGGCATTACAAAAATCTTGCCCTCATAGGGTCGGACTCAGCTTTCAAGAATAGATCTGTAGACTCCAGGACTCTGGGTACACAAGGCAAGCATACTCCTAATATCGGTATGCGAAAACCTCTGCAAGGAAGCCCGGCAAAATCCTGAGAAAAATGCACAACCAGCAAAAAAGAAGCCCCCAGAACAAGGAACTCAAACCGCGACCGTAAACCAAACCGAAAACCATTAATTTTTTCAGTAACTGTAACCGGAACGCAACCGTTATTTGAAATTTATAAAAACCGTAACCCTAACCGTAAAATATTTACCAGTAACAGATATTAACCGAAAAGTAAAAATATTAGCTTTTCTGAAGAATGACTTCAAGGAAGGATCTTGAAATGACGTGGCCATTCGACAGAGTTACCATCAGCGAGCGGTGCATCGGGTAATACATGTCCGTTCAATCTAACTTAAGGATTAAAAATAGTTAGTTGGAATCAGTAGTCGAGCTTATTATAACAAGTATATTTTTAAACCTGCCACACTCCTACAATCGCTAATGTATTGAGCACCAGTCGTCTTCAGTGTATTAACTAATAAGTAAGAATTTTGAGATGCCCATGCAACTCGATTCTATCAAAACCACCGTTATTCCTCACCTATAGTAGCCAGTATGAAGAAAAGAGGTTGCAATACGTTAAATGCCAAGAAAAGCCAATTTATTCTATTCCGCTCAGTTGTGGCAGACAATTCATCGGCCAGACGGGACGATGCCTGACGTTCGCCTTAAGGAACACTTTCTCAAAGTGAACCAGGCGTCATTGAACTCCTACCATCCAATTGTTGTCCATGCCCGCACCTGCCAAGCTATTAAAACACTACAGTGCTAGGCTAACACAAGGACAAGTATGGGCGAGAAATAATAGAAACATATAAGATAAAAACTGCCACAGACAAGGTTTCCGAGCCCTCGTTGTCGTCCTCGACACCAGAGATGGAATTCCTAGCGCCAGAGTTGTCATATAGAAAGTCTCCTCCAGTTTCTTCTTCTTTCTTTTCAGTAAGTTAAATTCAGTTATCTTTATTTTTTATCATTTTCTAGTATCTTCTAGTATTTTCGTCTTCATTTCATTTTCTTTGTGACCAAAGTGGTTTTTCATAGTGTGATGGGCATCATTTAAATGTAGTTGCTCGTTGAAAGAACTGTGTGTGTCTGTCCCTAGTATATTTACAGTGTTTTCATTCTTTCCGTGTGAACTGTATTCCGTCCAACGCGCTCTGCTACGTGTACCTAATTGGACTCGCTTCTAGGTTTCGCTTTCTTATCGGAGCGCATCTTTGCGCCCGCGGTCCTGCCCCCCGGTGGTCGCGGCGCGAAGCCACCCCTTCGCCTCCCTCGTAGCATGGAGGGAAGTTGGGCGCACGTGTGTTGCGCGTCTCAGCCACTGGGGAGCAGGACCGCGGGAGCAGAGATGCGCTTCGATAAGAAATCAAAACCTAGAAACGCGTCCAAATTGAGCGTTTTTACGGAACGCCGTACTATACTGCTTCTGCGTTATATCCTTCTAAAAATAGTTGACATAGTGGTTTTCGATGACGCTGAGCAAGTTTCTGATTGGAGCCATACGTCTATTTTCATTAATTCAAAAAGCTAATTAACGAATTTTAATTTATTAGCCCACTGGTCGTTACGATTAGCCCGATATACTATGTCGCCCTGGCCATATAGCTCACCTGCACAAACCGCGTTAAGGTCGGTTCTCACATGCAGCGAAGCGCTAATGTAGCGCTCCTCACGTGCCGTCAGCTACTTATCGTCTGCCATGAGCAACAGTTTTGACGGTGAGATACAGAGCTGGTGAACGCTCCCGTCAGCATGCGCTTAGCGCGAGGTAAGCGCTACGCTTGTAGCGCTCCGCTTCATGTGTGAACAGGCCTTCAGTGTAACATTCACTGCTTTTTTAAATAAATCTGTTAAGTTTAAAGCAAACACCCTGTATATATACAGGGTGTTTCACGAAAGGTGGACAAATTCGAGATTGCGAAAACTACGCGTCGCACCAAAAAAAAGGCTTGTGTCGTTTTGGTCCTGGGCCAGGGCCCTATTTAGGAAAATTATTAAAGTCCGGGATGATTATATTGTTCATTATTCCTGCGTATTTTTTAATATTGGGTTTAGGGGCATGGTTTTAATTAGAAGATTGCTCAGCATCATAAATAAACACTAAATCAATGAATTGCAGAACGATAGAAGGCACGCGAAGCATTTTACGGCTTTCGAAAAAGCCGTACAAATTCGACGGGTTTTTTAGTTTCGGTTTGTTATCGCGTTTTTCAGAAAGCCGTAAAATGCTTCGCGTGCCCTCTATCGTTCTGCAATTTGTTGATTTAGCGTTTATTTATGATGCTGAGCAATTTTCTAATTGAAACCATGCCCTTAAACCCAATATTAAAAACTTAATTACGCAAAAATAAACACTATAATTATCTCGGACTTTAATAAAAATTTTTTAATAGGCCCCTGGCGCAGGACCAAAACGACACAAGCCTTTTTTTGGTGCGACGAGTAGTTTTCGCAATATCGAATTTGTCCACCTTTCGTGAAACACCCCGTGCATATATATATATATATATATGTGTGTGTGTGTGTGTGTGTGTGTGTGTGTGTGTGTGTGTGTGTGTGTGTGTGTGTGTGTGTGTGTGTGTGTGTGTGTGTGTGTGTGTGTGTGTGTGTGTGTGTGTGTGTGTGTGTGTGTGTGTGTGTGTGTTTGTGTGAGAGAGAGAGAGAGAGAGACAAGGAAAGAAAGCCCACCCCTATTTCTGGCATGATTTTCTATATTTTTAAACACCGAAAGATAGCCCACTTCTAGTAATAGTAATATTGGTATCAATCATGACATCGGCGTAACTGCGGCTAGTTAGCTATGGCGAGATAGAAGCAAACGTTGCTGACTGGTATGTACAGTCATCTTTGCTTTGTTGCCCCTCATCACCATAACCAGATTAGAAGAAACACGATCTAAAAACACCAATTGTTTTAACTTTTCTTGATCGCACACCGAAAGTTAGCCCAATCCATATTTTCACCCGATTTGCTCTTGATGTTAAGTGGGCTGTCTCTCGGGATTTTACAGTATACAGGCACGCACACACGCGCACGCACATATAGTAGATACCTATATGCATACACAAACACACATGTACGCGCACACAGACACACAAATATATGCATGTACATGCATGCACGCTCGCGCACGCAGGCAAACTTGCTGTACATCGTGCCATGTGGACGAAGAGGGCTGAAGCCTTGTAATCCTCTCCCTGCATTCAAGAGGTGGCCATACTTCTTACATAACTTACATACATACATACTTCTTACATAAATGTGGCTGTTAATTGCCATTTTTTCACGCTTCGGAATTAGAGGAATAGAATGGTGAAGTTCAGCCATTCCAAAAGTGGGAATGGGCCCAGTGTCTCCATTCCGAGGTGTTGAAAGGAATGGAATTGTCCGAAACTCTAATTCCCGGAATGGAATTGGATTGGAATGGGGGTGCCCATTCCGCAACACTGGATGGTAGCCTCGGTTATGATCGGATATAAGTAGGGTGTGTATTTTCAGGTGTATATTAATGAGAAAAATCGAGGCGGATGTATTTTGCTGTTCATTTATTCATTAAACAACGGTGTTTTCCGGTGTGACGGGTCGTGACAAAACTAACGGTGATTATCACTAAAGAAAAACAAATGTGAAAAAAATGCGCGGACGGACGCACTTTTT